>OX382283.1:5000-15000 GCA_947507595.1 Pyralis farinalis
CCTAACCTAACCTAACCTAACCTAACCTAACCTAACCTAACCTAACCTAACCTAACCTAACCTAACCTAACCTAACCTAACCTAACCTAACCTAACCTAACCTAACCTAACCTAACCTAACCTAACCTAACCTAACCTAACCTAACCTAACCTAACCTAACCTAACCTAACCTAACCTAACCTAACCTAACCTAACCTAACCTAACCTAACCTAACCTAACCTAACCTAACCTAACCTAACCTAACCTAACCTAACCTAACCTAACCTAACCTAACCTAACCTAACCTAACCTAACCTAACCTAACCTAACCTAACCTAACCTAACCTAACCTAACCTAACCTAACCTAACCTAACCTAACCTAACCTAACCTAACCTAACCTAACCTAACCTAACCTAACCTAACCTAACCTAACCTAACCTAACCTAACCTAACCTAACCTAACCTAACCTAACCTAACCTAACCTAACCTAACCTAACCTAACCTAACCTAACCTAACCTAACCTAACCTAACCTAACCTAACCTAACCTAACCTAACCTAACCTAACCTAACCTAACCTAACCTAACCTAACCTAACCTAACCTAACCTAACCTAACCTAACCTAACCTAACCTAACCTAACCTAACCTAACCTAACCTAACCTAACCTAACCTAACCTAACCTAACCTAACCTAACCTAACCTAACCTAACCTAACCTAACCTAACCTAACCTAACCTAACCTAACCTAACCTAACCTAACCTAACCTAACCTAACCTAACCTAACCTAACCTAACCTAACCTAACCTAACCTAACCTAACCTAACCTAACCTAACCTAACCTAACCTAACCTAACCTAACCTAACCTAACCTAACCTAACCTAACCTAACCTAACCTAACCTAACCTAACCTAACCTAACCTAACCTAACCTAACCTAACCTAACCTAACCTAACCTAACCTAACCTAACCTAACCTAACCTAACCTAACCTAACCTAACCTAACCTAACCTAACCTAACCTAACCTAACCTAACCTAACCTAACCTAACCTAACCTAACCTAACCTAACCTAACCTAACCTAACCTAACCTAACCTAACCTAACCTAACCTAACCTAACCTAACCTAACCTAACCTAACCTAACCTAACCTAACCTAACCTAACCTAACCTAACCTAACCTAACCTAACCTAACCTAACCTAACCTAACCTAACCTAACCTAACCTAACCTAACCTAACCTAACCTAACCTAACCTAACCTAACCTAACCTAACCTAACCTAACCTAACCTAACCTAACCTAACCTAACCTAACCTAACCTAACCTAACCTAACCTAACCTAACCTAACCTAACCTAACCTAACCTAACCTAACCTAACCTAACCTAACCTAACCTAACCTAACCTAACCTAACCTAACCTAACCTAACCTAACCTAACCTAACCTAACCTAACCTAACCTAACCTAACCTAACCTAACCTAACCTAACCTAACCTAACCTAACCTAACCTAACCTAACCTAACCTAACCTAACCTAACCTAACCTAACCTAACCTAACCTAACCTAACCTAACCTAACCTAACCTAACCTAACCTAACCTAACCTAACCTAACCTAACCTAACCTAACCTAACCTAACCTAACCTAACCTAACCTAACCTAACCTAACCTAACCTAACCTAACCTAACCTAACCTAACCTAACCTAACCTAACCTAACCTAACCTAACCTAACCTAACCTAACCTAACCTAACCTAACCTAACCTAACCTAACCTAACCTAACCTAACCTAACCTAACCTAACCTAACCTAACCTAACCTAACCTAACCTAACCTAACCTAACCTAACCTAACCTAACCTAACCTAACCTAACCTAACCTAACCTAACCTAACCTAACCTAACCTAACCTAACCTAACCTAACCTAACCTAACCTAACCTAACCTAACCTAACCTAACCTAACCTAACCTAACCTAACCTAACCTAACCTAACCTAACCTAACCTAACCTAACCTAACCTAACCTAACCTAACCTAACCTAACCTAACCTAACCTAACCTAACCTAACCTAACCTAACCTAACCTAACCTAACCTAACCTAACCTAACCTAACCTAACCTAACCTAACCTAACCTAACCTAACCTAACCTAACCTAACCTAACCTAACCTAACCTAACCTAACCTAACCTAACCTAACCTAACCTAACCTAACCTAACCTAACCTAACCTAACCTAACCTAACCTAACCTAACCTAACCTAACCTAACCTAACCTAACCTAACCTAACCTAACCTAACCTAACCTAACCTAACCTAACCTAACCTAACCTAACCTAACCTAACCTAACCTAACCTAACCTAACCTAACCTAACCTAACCTAACCTAACCTAACCTAACCTAACCTAACCTAACCTAACCTAACCTAACCTAACCTAACCTAACCTAACCTAACCTAACCTAACCTAACCTAACCTAACCTAACCTAACCTAACCTAACCTAACCTAACCTAACCTAACCTAACCTAACCTAACCTAACCTAACCTAACCTAACCTAACCTAACCTAACCTAACCTAACCTAACCTAACCTAACCTAACCTAACCTAACCTAACCTAACCTAACCTAACCTAACCTAACCTAACCTAACCTAACCTAACCTAACCTAACCTAACCTAACCTAACCTAACCTAACCTAACCTAACCGATTGCGCTGTCCCCCCCGACCCAAGCGCACACTGACAGAGTTGCTCCGCGCTCGATCGCATCTCGAAAAATTCATAAAAAATTGAAAAGTGCACCGATATTTATGTGCGATACGTCAAAATACGCGGAAAATTGTGCCCTACACGGTGGATCACAGTGTTGGTGAATACAAGTGAAAACCAATTTGATAAAAGTGAAAAAGTGCTAAAATCATCAAATTTCACAAAAAATTTGACCTAAAACGGCGTGCGGCGCGAGATTAATCGCCTTACCCCACAAAAATTTTGACGCCATCTGAGGGGCCCTGCAAACCCCCAACTTCCTGCGAAGAAAGCGAGAATTTTCCACTGCGCGTTTGCGTGGAAATTGGGAAAAACCAAAAACCACCCTTCCACGTGCTCCGGGTTCCCGACGCCGAGGACAGGGGGCGCGAGTGCAGCGAGCAACAGCCCAACAAGTGGAGCAGGGAGGCACTTTCCGCATGACGAACGGACGAAAACTCATCAAATGACAAGGTTCTAAACATAAATGTATATTTAACACTAAATTAATTAAAAAGTAAATCGAGGACATATATATTAAAAATCGAATTTAGAAAGACCTCCCTCAGAGGCACTTACCTGTAAAATTTCAAAACTTTTCAACAGCGCATTCACGAGATAAGATTTTTTAAAAAATTGGGCAAAATTGTCAAACAAAGAAAACTTGAAAATTTCGTATCAAGCTTTCCCAGAATTATATGCAATAAAATAGCCCACAGTTATTAGCAACTTTTGGCGCTCAAAGAAAATTGATATTGTTTGGGGTTCCGAAGTTACAGCATTTTTAATAAAAACAATTAAATTAAAAATACTTCCAATTTTAAATACCAGAAACCCATATTACCATTGCATTTAGAATCCTTACTAACCCCAGAAAGGAAAAAAAGAGCGGAGCTCTAGCGTGCCTGGGAAAAAAGTTAACAAATAGCCGCCATTTTGGGCGGCCATATTGGAAATTTTGAAACTGCTCTAGCTTCGGAAGTACTTACAGTAGCAAAACGCGGTTTTTTGTATAGTATAGTGGGTCGGGCGCTCTGTCGACTGAAGCCGGTTTCACCAAGTTTGGACGCCCTAAAAAATTTGTAGGTAAAACCCAATCCAGCGCAAGCAGAAAGTCGCACTTAACGTGTGCGGTCCAAACCCCGTGCTTCTACGACGTCTGGATCGTGAAATATAGGCAAAAGAAAATCGACTTTGACAGCTCGGCCGCCATTTTAAAAAAAATTAATCGTAAATTGCTCGGCCGCCCGTAGTCCGATTGACACGGGGTTTTTTCCGTTGGCACGAGCAGGACTTCATCCTGCTAGTAGTCCTACCAGAAGTCATATCTGGGGCGTCAAAAATTTCAGGTCCTAAAACCGTGCTCGGTCGATAGAGCGGATCGCTCAGCGGCTTCGGGCCGAAACCCCGCTCTTCTATGACTCGTGGAACCCAAGATATCGGCCTCGGAATACCAATTTTGACATTTGTGCGGCCATCTTGGATTCCCAAAAACACCAATAACTTCGCACCCCGTGGTGCTAATTAGACGGGGTTTTCGGCTCTGGAATTGCCAGCGGGCTGTCAATCAAATAGTAGAGGTTATAACTCTACATAGAGTCCAAACTTTTTCGTCAAAACAGACAACGGATTCGGGTGCAATTACCAGAGCCCGACAGGAAATCGAAAGCCGCGTTCCGATCGGTTGAGGTACGGCCGAGTTATTGGCATTCAAAGATCGCGACGGCCATATTGTCCGCCATCTTGAAAAAAGTAAAACAGGCATAACTCGGAAACGGCTGGCCCTATCGTGACGCGGTTTTCGATAGGAGACAGAGCGGCCAACAACCTACCTACCAGGGGGAAAAACAAGTACATAGCTTTACATAGAATTGCAAAAAGCGGTTTATAGACCGGTAAACGCTGACCAAAGACTCTGTTTGGACAGAACATCTCTCTTTTACAAGACAACACCCTCCTGGTAGAGTAACCTAGAATTAAACTTAGTCGTAACCTGTAACTCGGCACGCCTTCAATAGTACGTCAATTACGCAATAGTAATAAAAAATAGTAGGGAAAAAAAAAACAAAGCTACAATAGACTACGACTCTACATAGAGTCCATAGTGTTTGCGTCTCAGGGAGTACGGAGCCCTTGCTGGGGATAAAATGAGCTCCGGGGCTGCTTGTAGAAAGACAGTAGCCGTTAAGAAACAAACGGTCACAAAGAAGCCAATGGAACGCGGCAACAGCAAGTCATCAGCTGGCAAAGACACACACATTGGTTTGTCGAATAGCCCGCCCCCGCCGCCTGCCTTGCCGCTCTTACCGGATTCAGTCGAGAGGGGGATTTCCGGTGTATCAACTGAATTTGCTCCGGATTTGCGACGGACGGCAATGTTGCAGGCGGCTCTCGGTGCAGAAAGGAGGGACGGGGCAGGGATGTCGCACCAAGGCATGGATCCTTGTGTGCCTCCGAAGGGATCTGCTTTGACAGAGGCTGACGCGGGGGATCATGACAACGATGCGATGCGTGCACTGGAAGCCCAGATTGAGGCGGAAACCAGAGCCCTGGAGAGTGAGCTCAACGAACTAGGGATCGCTCGTCCGACCGACTCAACCAATGAGGACCTATCGTTGCCCGACCGCGGGAGTGTTGGTGGCAGGCGGACCAGCTTACTGCCGGCGGGTCGGAGGCGATCCGGGGTAGCTATGGACTTGGCTACCCAAAGGGCCAACTCTGTCTACCTGGCAGGTAAAGACGCTCTAGAAAGAGCCGGAAATATGCGAAGAGAATGCAAGGCGGAGGCTCTGGAGGCAATACAGGAATTGTACGAAATGGTCCTGTCCATTTCGGATTCCCGCAACCGACACTTGGCGACTTTGGAGAGGGAACGTGCGAGGGCCGCAGTGGAGTTGGCGCGAGTGCAAAGGTCACACATTAAAACAATATCGGAGCTGGGAGTTGTCCATGCGGAGAGACTGCACGACACGCATGACCTCTTAAAGGCGACCCATCGGGCGGCGGAACAGATACAGGGGTGGTTGCACTACGAGTTAGAGGCTCCTATTGAGGGTATCAAGGTAATCAGAGAGGAGGTCAGCAACTTGCTAGCCCATACCTCTCGCATGCCACTGCCCGCGGTGCCTGCTGTGCAACCGGCTCTGCCCGGAACTGTCCCTCGGGACGACAAAGTCGTCGCCGCGATAACTGATTTTGGAGCCAGCATCGAGGAGATGGCTGGGCAACTGCGTGCGCTTCGTGTAGCCTTTGGGGACTGTGTAGGTCGGATGGAGGATGCTGCTGAGGTGCGTATGGTGCGAGAGGGTGACGATACTTGGCGGCGGGCGGAACCGACCTTCGAGCGGGCCGCATTGATGGAGGACATCAAGCAACTGATTGGGACTGAAATGGAGACAGTTTTGAAATCCCTGGAGCAGGGTATTCGGGCAGAGCGGACGGTCTTGCGGGAGGATCTGCATCGGGTCGTGGAACCCTTGGAGCAGCGGTTGAGGTGCATCGCTTCATCTGTTGGCGAGATCAGGGAAAGTACATCCCGAGGACTCGAGCCGGACCACCGGGGGGTTGCGGCTGGCCTTGGTGCCGAGCTAGCTCTAACAGAGATGAGCGGTAAGATGGATCGATTGGCGGATCTGTTTGCGGGGGACCGGGCTTCACCGGGCCACAACGTCCCGGCCTCGGGTGGGGCACCTAACATGGCGGGCTCTAAGGACGAAGATGGATGGACAGTCGTTGGTGGAACAGGTAAGCGCAGGAATCGGGGGTTGCGCCCTAGTTCGGAGCCGGCTGCCTCGGGGGTCGCCGCGCGACCTTGCTACCCGGTAATGGTTGAGTCAATCGATCCCCTCCACACCAGCGAGGATGTTCTTAAGAAGGTCAAAGCGGGAGTGGATGTGATCGGACTAGGTATAGGCATCTCTGGTGTCCGAAAGATCCGCAATCAAAGAGTCGTGGTACGGTGCGACTCTGAGGAGGGTCGTAAGACCCTAAGGGAGGCCCTCAGGCGGCCAGAGATGCGGCTTACAGCTACCTTAATGTCACAAAGGCGACCTCTGCTTCGCATACAGGGGGTTGCGCATGATCTTACAGACCAGCAGATAGTGGATGCAATACCCAAGCAGAACTCACGGTTACTTACTGATGTACCTGACCAGGAGCGGCGACCTAGAGTCATCCGCCGGACGAGGGGTAGGACAAATTCTACCACTAATGTAATTATTGAGTGCAGTCCAAAACTGTGGCGCAGCCTACTAGAAAAAGAAATTAAGCTAGGATTCCAAATCGTCCGGCTGGTGGATCAGTCGCCTCTCCTTCAATGTTATCACTGCATGGGCTTCGGCCATAGGGCGGCTGAGTGTAGGGAACCTAGGCAGACTTGTGGCTACTGTTCCGGGCCTCACGATACTCGCCAGTGTGATGGGCGTAATGGGGCACCACGCTGCGTGCACTGTGTTTCTACAGGATTGGCTCAAACGCAGCACCCGGCGTACAGCAGGGAGTGTCCATTTTGGCAGAAGTGGGATAGAATGGCCCGGGCCGGTGTGGCCTACTGCTGACGCCGTGGGCGCTGTTGTTAATCGGTTGGTGTCTAGAATGATGCTTAGATGTGTTCAGGCTAATATGGGCAGAGGCTACGCCGCTACTAAAGATATAGTGAATGCGGCGCTGGGAGCGGGAGTTGCCGTGCTATTGCTTCAAGAGCCATACATAGGATCGAAGGGTTATGTAACAATTCCGGGAACCCGTGTCGTTCAATACGGAATGGGGAACGACCCCGTCAAATCCGCGATTGTGGTTACCGAGCCTAATATTGCAGTAATAGAAGACCAGACCTTGATGACCCCTAATATATCCGCGGTTAAGATCGAAGTAGGCAATATGAAATTAGGGATTGTGGGCGTGTATCTCGAGGGGAATGGTAACATCGATATGCAGCTTGCTCAGGTGTCGTCGGTAATTGATAAGATGGAAGCTACGCATGTGCTGGTCGCGGGAGACCTTAATGCAAAAAGCCCCTGGTGGGGATGCGACGCGGAGGATGAGCGTGGATCTGCGGTTGTAGATTGGGCGGCTGAGAAAGAATTGCTCGTGGCCAACCAGGGATCGGAGCCTACTTTCTGGGCCCAAAGGAGAGGAGTCGTATATACTAGCATAGTGGATGTCACATTGGTCTCTGAAGGTTTGATTGGGAAAGTTACTAATTGGAGAGTCAGCCCGGACTTCTCGGACTTGTCCGACCACAGACCAATCTCATTTGACATATGTTTGAATGAGTCTATGGGTCCGCCACCGAACCCGACTACAAGACAGTACAACACCAAGAAGGCGGACTGGACTATGTTCAGACATCTTCTTACTGAGGCGGTCGAAGCTAGCGGATTTACGACGACTTCGATAGAGAGCATAAGGGAGAACTGCGATCTGGACCTTTATGTAGAGAGATTTATGGAACTGGTAGCCAGAGTCGCGGGCAGGACCATCCCTAAATTACGTCCGAAAAAGGGACCAAAGAATTCCCCGTGGTGGACAACGGAACTGGAAGAGATGAGAAGGAAGGTCCGAACACTGCGGGCTCGGTTACGCTGCGCCAATCCAACTAGAAGGCCGACAATGCTTCATGAGTATACCGCAACTAGGAAGGTATATAAGGAATCTATTCAGACAGCCATAGTCAAGAGTTGGAAACAATTCTGTACCACGCAGGAGCGAGAGACGGTCTGGCAAGGCATATATCGAGTTCTTAAAGTCTGTGGGGGAACCCAAGAAGATAAGCTCCTTAGGGACCCGGCTAATGGTAGAACGCTTACAGCAGAGGGTTCCGCGCGCCTCTTGGCTGACACCTTCTACCCTAAGGACAGGGAAGAAACAGACGATGACCTACAAGCAGATATCAGAAAGAGGGCAAGTGAGATAGCCGACAGCCTGAAAGTGAGGGGCAATGACCCGATCGTGCCTTATACTCTCGAAGAGGTCAGAACGGCCTTGTACGCTATGCACCCAAAGAAGGCGCCGGGGGAAGATGGGCTCACGGCAGACATCTGTCAGAATATCTTTCAGGCATGTGGCCCGGTTCTGTTGGCCCTCTACAATGCCAGCCTCAGATTGGGTCATTTTCCTAGGGTCTGGCAGCCAGCCACGGTCAGAATTTTGCCTAAGCCGGGGAAAGATGATTACACACAAGCAAAGGCTTATAGACCCATTGGCCTTCTGCCCGTTTTGGGCAAGGTCCTAGAGAAAGTGTTCACTCGTAGACTTACTTGGTACCTTCGCACGAATGGGCTTCTCAGCGAACGGCAGTACGGCTTCACGCAGCAGCGCGGGACAGAGGATGCTCTGTATGACGCTGTGACCATGCTCCGAAATGCATTGACAAAACGTGAAATAGCGGTTATGGTGTCATTGGACATAGAGGGTGCTTTTGATAATGCGTGGTGGCCAGCCATCATCAATGAATTGGAAACCAAGAAGGTGGAACATTCAACATTGCGCTTAGTGGTGAGCTACCTGACTCCCAGAAAGGTAAAAATTAAATATGCCTGCAAGGAAGTTAGTACAATTACTAATAAAGGTTGCATTCAGGGATCCACCTGCGGTCCCACATTGTGGAACGTCCAACTGGACCCGCTGTTGCAGGAAGCGGAGTCTCTTGAAGCTCATGTTCAGGCTTTCGCGGACGACATTTTGATAATTGCGACGGGATCGGACACTGCGGAGGTTGAGCATCGGGCCAATCGAGCTCTGGAAGCGGTCGCGCGGTGGGGTAGAACCAGCAAAATGAGATTCGCGGCCCATAAGACACAGGCCATCTTAGTAACCCGCAAACTTAAATACCGACAACCCAAAATCCACCTGCAGGGAGTGCCAATTACATTCACAGACTCATTAAAACTGCTGGGTTTACACATAGACAGGAACTTGAACTTCACTCGACACATCGATGCCGTAGCAAATAAGGCGATTACCATATTTAAGTCTGTGTCCCGAGCAGCGAAAGCTAACTGGGGTCTCAGCAATGAAATCCTTCGCACTATTTATATAGCGGTTGTGGAGCCTATAATGTTATATGCCGCAGCTACGTGGGTGGATGCGGCCAAAAAGAAGATGAATGTGCGCAGGCTGGATCGAGTAACCCGACAATTTGCTTTATTAATTGCTAAAGCCCATAGGACAACTTCTCTAATGTCAGCAGCCGTGTTAGCAGGGATCATTCCCCTCGACCTCAGAGCGGTAGAGAGAGGTGCTCTCTACGAAGTCGGAAGAGGTCGCC